>OV121048.1:12957500-12964578 GCA_921293045.1 Aplocera efformata
GGTTAGGTTAGGTTAGGTTAGGTTAGGTTAGGTTAGGTTAGGTTAGGTTAGGTTAGGTTAGGTTAGGTTAGGTTAGGTTAGGTTAGGTTAGGTTAGGTTAGGTTAGGTTAGGTTAGGTTAGGTTAGGTTAGGTTAGGTTAGGTTAGGTTAGGTTAGGTTAGGTTAGGTTAGGTTAGGTTAGGTTAGGTTAGGTTAGGTTAGGTTAGGTTAGGTTAGGTTAGGTTAGGTTAGGTTAGGTTAGGTTAGGTTAGGTTAGGTTAGGTTAGGTTAGGTTAGGTTAGGTTAGGTTAGGTTAGGTTAGGTTAGGTTAGGTTAGGTTAGGTTAGGTTAGGTTAGGTTAGGTTAGGTTAGGTTAGGTTAGGTTAGGTTAGGTTAGGTTAGGTTAGGTTAGGTTAGGTTAGGTTAGGTTAGGTTAGGTTAGGTTAGGTTAGGTTAGGTTAGGTTAGGTTAGGTTAGGTTAGGTTAGGTTAGGTTAGGTTAGGTTAGGTTAGGTTAGGTTAGGTTAGGTTAGGTTAGGTTAGGTTAGGTTAGGTTAGGTTAGGTTAGGTTAGGTTAGGTTAGGTTAGGTTAGGTTAGGTTAGGTTAGGTTAGGTTAGGTTAGGTTAGGTTAGGTTAGGTTAGGTTAGGTTAGGTTAGGTTAGGTTAGGTTAGGTTAGGTTAGGTTAGGTTAGGTTAGGTTAGGTTAGGTTAGGTTAGGTTAGGTTAGGTTAGGTTAGGTTAGGTTAGGTTAGGTTAGGTTAGGTTAGGTTAGGTTAGGTTAGGTTAGGTTAGGTTAGGTTAGGTTAGGTTAGGTTAGGTTAGGTTAGGTTAGGTTAGGTTAGGTTAGGTTAGGTTAGGTTAGGTTAGGTTAGGTTAGGTTAGGTTAGGTTAGGTTAGGTTAGGTTAGGTTAGGTTAGGTTAGGTTAGGTTAGGTTAGGTTAGGTTAGGTTAGGTTAGGTTAGGTTAGGTTAGGTTAGGTTAGGTTAGGTTAGGTTAGGTTAGGTTAGGTTAGGTTAGGTTAGGTTAGGTTAGGTTAGGTTAGGTTAGGTTAGGTTAGGTTAGGTTAGGTTAGGTTAGGTTAGGTTAGGTTAGGTTAGGTTAGGTTAGGTTAGGTTAGGTTAGGTTAGGTTAGGTTAGGTTAGGTTAGGTTAGGTTAGGTTAGGTTAGGTTAGGTTAGGTTAGGTTAGGTTAGGTTAGGTTAGGTTAGGTTAGGTTAGGTTAGGTTAGGTTAGGTTAGGTTAGGTTAGGTTAGGTTAGGTTAGGTTAGGTTAGGTTAGGTTAGGTTAGGTTAGGTTAGGTTAGGTTAGGTTAGGTTAGGTTAGGTTAGGTTAGGTTAGGTTAGGTTAGGTTAGGTTAGGTTAGGTTAGGTTAGGTTAGGTTAGGTTAGGTTAGGTTAGGTTAGGTTAGGTTAGGTTAGGTTAGGTTAGGTTAGGTTAGGTTAGGTTAGGTTAGGTTAGGTTAGGTTAGGTTAGGTTAGGTTAGGTTAGGTTAGGTTAGGTTAGGTTAGGTTAGGTTAGGTTAGGTTAGGTTAGGTTAGGTTAGGTTAGGTTAGGTTAGGTTAGGTTAGGTTAGGTTAGGTTAGGTTAGGTTAGGTTAGGTTAGGTTAGGTTAGGTTAGGTTAGGTTAGGTTAGGTTAGGTTAGGTTAGGTTAGGTTAGGTTAGGTTAGGTTAGGTTAGGTTAGGTTAGGTTAGGTTAGGTTAGGTTAGGTTAGGTTAGGTTAGGTTAGGTTAGGTTAGGTTAGGTTAGGTTAGGTTAGGTTAGGTTAGGTTAGGTTAGGTTAGGTTAGGTTAGGTTAGGTTAGGATAGGTTAGGTTAGGTTAGGTTAGGTTAGGTTAGGTTAGGTTAGGTTAGGTTAGGTTAGGTTAGGTTAGGTTAGGTTAGGTTAGGTTAGGTTAGGTTAGGTTAGGTTAGGTTAGGTTAGGTTAGGTTAGGTTAGGTTAGGTTAGGTTAGGTTAGGTTAGGTTAGGTTAGGTTAGGTTAGGTTAGGTTAGGTTAGGTTAGGTTAGGTTAGGTTAGGTTAGGTTAGGTTAGGTTAGGTTAGGTTAGGTTAGGTTAGGTTAGGTTAGGTTAGGTTAGGTTAGGTTAGGTTAGGTTAGGTTAGGTTAGGTTAGGTTAGATTAGGTTAGGTTAGGTTAGGTTAGGTTAGGTTAGGTTAGGTTATGTTAGGTTAGGTTAGGTTAGGTTAGGTTAGGTTAGGTTAGGTTAGGTTAGGTTAGGTTAGGTTAGGTTAGGTTAGGTTAGGTTAGGTTAGGTTAGGTTAGGTTAGGTTAGGTTAGGTTAGGTTAGGTTAGGTTAGGTTAGGTTAGGTTAGGTTAGGTTAGGTTAGGTTAGGTTAGGTTAGGTTAGGTTAGGTTAGGTTAGGTTAGGTTAGGTTAGGATAGGTTAGGTTAGGTTAGGTTAGGTTAGGTTAGGTTAGGTTAGGTTAGGTTAGGTTAGGTTAGGTTAGGTTAGGTTAGGTTAGGTTAGGTTAGGTTAGGTTAGGTTAGGTTAGGTTAGGTTAGGTTAGGTTAGGTTAGGTTAGGTTAGGTTAGGTTAGGTTAGGTTAGGTTAGGTTAGGTTAGGTTAGGTTAGGTTAGGTTAGGTTAGGTTAGGTTAGGTTAGGTTAGGTTAGGTTAGGTTAGGTTAGGTTAGGTTAGGTTAGGTTAGGATAGGTTAGGTTAGGTTAGGTTAGGTTAGGTTAGGTTAGGTTAGGTTAGGTTAGGTTAGGTTAGGTTAGGTTAGGTTAGGTTAGGTTAGGTTAGGTTAGGTTAGGTTAGGTTAGGTTAGGTTAGGTTAGGTTAGGTTAGGTTAGGTTAGGTTAGGTTAGGTTAGGTTAGGTTAGGTTAGGTTAGGTTAGGTTAGGTTAGGTTAGGTTAGGTTAGGTTAGGTTAGGTTAGGTTAGGTTAGGTTAGGTTAGGTTAGGTTAGGTTAGGTTAGGTTAGGTTAGGTTAGGTTAGGTTAGGTTAGGTTAGGTTAGGTTAGGTTAGGTTAGGTTAGGTTAGGTTAGGTTAGGTTAGGTTAGGTTAGGTTAGGTTAGGTTAGGTTAGGTTAGGTTAGGTTAGGTTAGGTTAGGTTAGGTTAGGTTAGGTTAGGTTAGGTTAGGTTAGGTTAGGTTAGGTTAGGTTAGGTTAGGTTAGGTTAGGTTAGGTTAGGTTAGGTTAGGTTAGGTTAGGTTAGGTTAGGTTAGGTTAGGTTAGGTTAGGTTAGGTTAGGTTAGGTTAGGTTAGGTTAGGTTAGGTTAGGTTAGGTTAGGTTAGGTTAGGTTAGGTTAGGTTAGGTTAGGTTAGGTTAGGTTAGGTTAGGTTAGGTTAGGTTAGGTTAGGTTAGGTTAGGTTAGGTTAGGTTAGGTTAGGTTAGGTTAGGTTAGGTTAGGTTAGGTTAGGTTAGGTTAGGTTAGGTTAGGTTAGGTTAGGTTAGGTTAGGTTAGGTTAGGTTAGGTTAGGTTAGGTTAGGTTAGGTTAGGTTAGGTTAGGTTAGGTTAGGTTAGGTTAGGTTAGGTTAGGTTAGGTTAGGTTAGGTTAGGTTAGGTTAGGTTAGGTTAGGTTAGGTTAGGTTAGGTTAGGTTAGGTTAGGTTAGGTTAGGTTAGGTTAGGTTAGGTTAGGTTAGGTTAGGTTAGGTTAGGTTAGGTTAGGTTAGGTTAGGTTAGGTTAGGTTAGGTTAGGTTAGGTTAGGTTAGGTTAGGTTAGGTTAGGTTAGGTTAGGTTAGGTTAGGTTAGGTTAGGTTAGGTTAGGTTAGGTTAGGTTAGGTTAGGTTAGGTTAGGTTAGGTTAGGTTAGGTTAGGTTAGGTTAGGTTAGGTTAGGTTAGGTTAGGTTAGGTTAGGTTAGGTTAGGTTAGGTTAGTTTAGGTTAGGTTAGGTTAGGTTAGGTTAGGTTAGATTAGGTTAGGTTAGGTTAGGTTAGGTTAGGTTAGGTTAGGTTAGGTTAGGTTAGGTTAGGTTAGGTTAGGTTAGGTTAGGTTAGGTTAGGTTAGGTTAGGTTAGGTTAGGTTAGGTTAGGTTAGGTTAGGTTAGGTTAGGTTAGGTTAGGTTAGGTTAGGTTAGGTTAGGTTAGGTTAGGTTAGGTTAGGTTAGGTTAGGTTAGGTTAGGTTAGGTTAGGTTAGGTTAGGTTAGGTTAGGTTAGGTTAGGTTAGGTTAGGTTAGGTTAGGTTAGGTTAGGTTAGGTTAGGTTAGGTTAGGTTAGGTTAGGTTAGGTTAGGTTAGGTTAGGTTAGGTTAGGTTAGGTTAGGTTAGGTTAGGTTAGGTTAGGTTAGGTTAGGTTAGGTTAGGTTAGGTTAGGTTAGGTTAGGTTAGGTTAGGTTAGGTTAGGTTAGGTTAGGTTAGGTTCAGGTTAGGTTAGGTTAGGTTAGGTTAGGTTAGGTTAGGTTAGGTTAGGTTAGGTTAGGTTAGGTTAGGTTAGGTTAGGTTAGGTTAGGTTAGGTTAGGTTAGGTTAGGTTAGGTTAGGTTAGGTTAGGTTAGGTTAGGTTAGGTTAGGTTAGGTTAGGTTAGGTTAGGTTAGGTTAGGTTAGGTTAGGTTAGGTTAGGTTAGGTTAGGTTAGGTTAGGTTAGGTTAGGTTAGGTTAGGTTAGGTTAGGTTAGGTTAGGTTAGGTTAGGTTAGGTTAGGTTAGGTTAGGTTAGGTTAGGTTAGGTTAGGTTAGGTTAGGTTAGGTTAGGTTAGGTTAGGTTAGGTTAGGTTAGGTTAGGTTAGGTTAGGTTAGGTTAGGTTAGGTTAGGTTAGGTTAGGTTAGGTTAGGTTAGGTTAGGTTAGGTTAGGTTAGGTTAGGTTAGGTTAGGTTAGGTTAGGTTAGGTTAGGTTAGGTTAGGTTAGGTTAGGTTAGGTTAGGTTAGGTTAGGTTAGGTTAGGTTAGGTTAGGTTAGGTTAGGTTAGGTTAGGTTAGGTTAGGTTAGGTTAGGTTAGGTTAGGTTAGGTTAGGTTAGGTTAGGTTAGGTTAGGTTAGGTTAGGTTAGGTTAGGTTAGGTTAGGTTAGGTTAGGTTAGGTTAGGTTAGGTTAGGTTAGGTTAGGTTAGGTTAGGTTAGGTTAGGTTAGGTTAGGTTAGGTTAGGTTAGGTTAGGTTAGGTTAGGTTAGGTTAGGTTAGGTTAGGTTAGGTTAGGTTAGGTTAGGTTAGGTTAGGTTAGGTTAGGTTAGGTTAGGTTAGGTTAGGTTAGGTTAGGTTAGGTTAGGTTAGGTTAGGTTAGGTTAGGTTAGGTTAGGTTAGGTTAGGTTAGGTTAGGTTAGGTTAGGTTAGGTTAGGTTAGGTTAGGTTAGGTTAGGTTAGGTTAGGTTAGGTTAGGTTAGGTTAGGTTAGGTTAGGTTAGGTTAGGTTAGGTTAGGTTAGGTTAGGTTAGGTTAGGTTAGGTTAGGTTAGGTTAGGTTAGGTTAGGTTAGGTTAGGTTAGGTTAGGTTAGGTTAGGTTAGGTTAGGTTAGGTTAGGTTAGGTTAGGTTAGGTTAGGTTAGGTTAGGTTAGGTTAGGTTAGGTTAGGTTAGGTTAGGTTAGGTTAGGTTAGGTTAGGTTAGGTTAGGTTAGGTTAGGTTAGGTTAGGTTAGGTTAGGTTAGGTTAGGTTAGGTTAGGTTAGGTTAGGTTAGGTTAGGTTAGGTTAGGTTAGGTTAGGTTAGGTTAGGTTAGGTTAGGTTAGGTTAGGTTAGGTTAGGTTAGGTTAGGTTAGGTTAGGTTAGGTTAGGTTAGGTTAGGTTAGGTTAGGTTAGGTTAGGTTAGGTTAGGTTAGGTTAGGTTAGGTTAGGTTAGGTTAGGTTAGGTTAGGTTAGGTTAGGTTAGGTTAGGTTAGGTTAGGTTAGGTTAGGTTAGGTTAGGTTAGGTTAGGTTAGGTTAGGTTAGGTTAGGTTAGGTTAGGTTAGGTTAGGTTAGGTTAGGTTAGGTTAGGTTAGGTTAGGTTAGGTTAGGTTAGGTTAGGTTAGGTTAGGTTAGGTTAGGTTAGGTTAGGTTAGGTTAGGTTAGGTTAGGTTAGGTTAGGTTAGGTTAGGTTAGGTTAGGTTAGGTTAGGTTAGGTTAGGTTAGGTTAGGTTAGGTTAGGTTAGGTTAGGTTAGGTTAGGTTAGGTTAGGTTAGGTTAGGTTAGGTTAGGTTAGGTTAGGTTAGGTTAGGTTAGGTTAGGTTAGGTTAGGTTAGGTTAGGTTAGGTTAGGTTAGGTTAGGTTAGGTTAGGTTAGGTTAGGTTAGGTTAGGTTAGGTTAGGTTAGGTTAGGTTAGGTTAGGTTAGGTTAGGTTAGGTTAGGTTAGGTTAGGTTAGGTTAGGTTAGGTTAGGTTAGGTTAGGTTAGGTTAGGTTAGGTTAGGTTAGGTTAGGTTAGGTTAGGTTAGGTTAGGTTAGGTTAGGTTAGGTTAGGTTAGGTTAGGTTAGGTTAGGTTAGGTTAGGTTAGGTTAGGTTAGGTTAGGTTAGGTTAGGTTAGGTTAGGTTAGGTTAGGTTAGGTTAGGTTAGGTTAGGTTAGGTTAGGTTAGGTTAGGTTAGGTTAGGTTAGGTTAGGTTAGGTTAGGTTAGGTTAGGTTAGGTTAGGTTAGGTTAGGTTAGGTTAGGTTAGGTTAGGTTAGGTTAGGTTAGGTTAGGTTAGGTTAGGTTAGGTTAGGTTAGGTTAGGTTAGGTTAGGTTAGGTTAGGTTAGGTTAGGTTAGGTTAGGTTAGGTTAGGTTAGGTTAGGTTAGGTTAGGTTAGGTTAGGTTAGGTTAGGTTAGGTTAGGTTAGGTTAGGTTAGGTTAGGTTAGGTTAGGTTAGGTTAGGTTAGGTTAGGTTAGGTTAGGTTAGGTTAGGTTAGGTTAGGTTAGGTTAGGTTAGGTTAGGTTAGGTTAGGTTAGGTTAGGTTAGGTTAGGTTAGGTTAGGTTAGGTTAGGTTAGGTTAGGTTAGGTTAGGTTAGGTTAGGTTAGGTTAGGTTAGGTTAGGTTAGGTTAGGTTAGGTTAGGTTAGGTTAGGTTAGGTTAGGTTAGGTTAGGTTAGGTTAGGTTAGGTTAGGTTAGGTTAGGTTAGGTTAGGTTAGGTTAGGTTAGGTTAGGTTAGGTTAGGTTAGGTTAGGTTAGGTTAGGTTAGGTTAGGTTAGGTTAGGTTAGGTTAGGTTAGGTTAGGTTAGGTTAGGTTAGGTTAGGTTAGGTTAGGTTAGGTTAGGTTAGGTTAGGTTAGGATAGGTTAGG
>OV121049.1:2500-5000 GCA_921293045.1 Aplocera efformata
AACCTAACCTAACCTAACCTAACCTAACCTAACCTAACCTAACCTAACCTAACCTAACCTAACCTAACCTAACCTAACCTAACCTAACCTAACCTAACCTAACCTAACCTAACCTAACCTAACCTAACCTAACCTAACAGGGAAGTCCTGGCACGGGCAACGGTGGCATATTGCTGAGGTGGCACCGGGTGAACAATCCTCCTCGACCAGCGTGAAGACATACCTCGTCGCTCAAGCAAACTTACAGCGAAAACAGCTAGCAACCCATGAGCTGCTGCTTGAAGCCAAGGAGAGAGGAATAGCCTTCGCGCTGATCCAGGAGCCGTATGTGGGGGCTCAGGGTAGAATGAGGGACTATCGGGGAGCTAAAATCTTCCAGTGCACTAGCCAAGGGGCTGGTGTGGTCAAATCAGCAATAGCCGTGTTTGACCAAGACGTCAGCGTAACCCTCTGCCCAGACCTTACCACAAATAATATCACAGTGGTTAAAATCAAGTCTAGTGCATGGGAGATGGCGGCAGTGTCATTCTACTTTGAGCCAGACCTACACAATCTGGACGCCTACCTAGAGCAATTGAGGAGTATAACACAGAGAATAGGAACCGGGAAAATAATCATAGGAGGTGACGCCAATGCTAAGAACACATGGTGGGGTAGCAAGAAAGTGGATCAGAAAGGTGAGGACTTGGCAGGGACACTGGAAGAATTGAGCTTACAGGTACTCAATGATGGCGACACTCCAACCTTTGACACGGTAAGGGGAGGGAAAACCTACTCGAGCTTTGTTGATGTAACGGCTTGCTCAGCGGAGATGATGAACCTGGTGGAGGACTGGAGGGTTGAAGAGGGATTGACAAGCTCCGATCATAACACCATCATGTTCAATGTAAGATTAACTAAAGCAAAAAGGCACATATATTAATAGGACAACTAGAATCTACAATAGCAAAAAAGCAAATTGGTCCCAGTTTCATGCTAAACTGGCCAATTTGCTAATAGAACAAAAAAATAACATTGGAAGAAATTAATAAAATAGATAACAAAATAGAATTAGAAGAAATAGTAAAACAGTACACAAACACAATTATAGATGCAGCTAATAGTGAAATACCTAAGAAGAAATCAAATGAAGTACTTACATTGCCGTGGTGGTCGGAGGAGCTCGCCAAGCTCAAAGGAGAGGTCGCCACCAGGAGACGTCGAATCCGCTGCGCAGCGCCAGTCCGGAGGCAGAAAGTCATCGATGAGTACCTGAAAGCAAAAGAAAAATATGAGACACAGGAAGAGGCAGCTCAAATACAAAGCTGGAAGGAGTTCTGTGGAAGACAAAACAAGGAAGGACTGTGGGAGAGTATATATAGGGTAATCAATAGAACGACCAAAAGACAGGAGGACCTTCTACTAATAAAGGACGGGAAAGTGCTGGACAACAAAGAGTCTGCAGGCTTGTTGGCAGAAACATTTTACCCGATGGATGACCCGGAGGAGGACAACGCTGATCACCAGAATACCAGAACACTAGCCGACAAAGTAAATGACGCGGATCATAATGAGGATTATGATCCGCCGTTTACTAAAGAGGAGCTCAACTTCGTGGTGAACAGCTTCAGCCCTAAAAAGGCCCCGGGATTTGATGGGTTGACTTCCGACATCTGCGGGCCACGCAATCGCCCACGATCTCCAGATTTACCTATCACTGGCAAACAAGTGTATGCAGCTTAGCCTTTTCCCGGCTATTTGGAAAGAAGCCACAGTGGTTGTCTTGAGGAAGCCGGGAAAGGATTCATATACCACCCCTAAATCATACAGACCAATAGGCCTTCTGCCAGTGATGGGTAAAATCCTGGAGAAATTGATAGTGGGAAGACTAAAGTGGCACCTTGTACCGCGACTCAGCTCACGCCAATATGGGTTCATGCCACAAAGAAGCACAGAAGACGCCCTCTATGTCCTTGTACAACATATACGCGAAAAGCTGGAACGGAGAAAATTGATAACGATGATATCCTTGGACATAGAGGGCGCATTCGATAGTGCGTGGTGGCCGGCAATCCGCGTCCGGCTGGCCGAAGAGCGATGCCCAGTCAATATACGTAGAATAATGGATAGCTATTTGGAAAACCGAAAAGTTAAGGTCCGGTATGCCGGAGAAGAAATAGCGAGGCAAACGACGAAAGGTTGCGTCCAAGGGTCCATAGGAGGCCCTATATTGTGGAACCTTTTACTGGACCCACTATTAAAAGGTCTTGAAAGTCGGGGCGAATACTGTCAGGCGTTCGCGGATGATGTGGTGCTTGTCTTTGACGGTGACACGGCTTTAGAGGTGCAGGGCCGGGCAAATGCCGCCCTCGCCTATGTTCAGCAGTGGGGTGTCAAAAACAAACTAAAATTTGCACCGCACAAAACTAAAGCAATGGTAATCACTCGGAAGCTAAAATATGACACCCCACTGTTGAAGATGGGCCGGGTCGACATCGACATAGTAAAGGAGATAAAGATC
>OV121049.1:10000-15000 GCA_921293045.1 Aplocera efformata
CCATACGGGGCGGCAAAAGGTACTCCAGCTATGTGGATGTCACAGCTTGCACTACAGAAATCCTGAACTTGGTAGAAGACTGGAAGGTAGAGGAGGGCCTGACGAGTTCAGACCACAACGCAATCACGTTTAATATTAGATTAAAGAAGTCAAAAGGCATAGATGTTAAAAGGACAACAAGAATATATAACAGTAGGAAAGCAGATTGGGCAAAGTTTCATGAGAAACTGACCCAATTGCTTCACGAAAACAACATGCAAATAGAAACCATAAACCAAATAAAAGACACAAACATACTAGAAGGAACAATAGGAAAATACATAGATATAATAGTAGAATCATGCAATAGTAGTATACCAAAATTAAAGTCAAACAGTAAACTTACCATACCGTGGTGGTCAGATGAACTCGAAAGGCTGAAGAAGGAGGTCAGGACCAAGAAGCACCGCATCAGCTGCGCAGCGCCAATCCGGAGGGAGCACGTCGTCACCGAGTACCTGGAAGCAAAAGAAAGGTATGAGAGTGAAGCCAAAAAATCACAAACGGAAGGTTGGAAGGAGTTTTGTGGGAGACAGGACAGGGAGGGGGTATGGGAGGGGATTTACAGGGTGATTGCAAGGACTACCAAGAGACCTGAAGACATTCCGCTAACATTTGACGGTAGGACCTTGACGCCACCAGAATCGGCAAAACTACTAGCTGAAACATTTTACCCGGAGGACTCAGAGATCTATGACAATGCAGACCACCGACGGACCAGGATTACAGCCGAGCAAGCAAACGACTGGGTTCATGATGAGCAACATGACCCAGCGTTTACAGCAGAGGAGCTGAGAGCCGCGGTGGAAAGCTTCCATCCGAGGAAAGCCCCGGGTGAAGATGGACTTACAGCGGACATATGCGGCCACGCCGTAAATCACAGTCCAGATCTGTACCTTGCCCTTGCCAACAAATGCCTGGTTCTCCAGCACTTCCCCAACATCTGGAAGGTGGCCACGGTAGTGGTACTGCGAAAACCAGGCAAAGGCGACTACACAAACCCGAAGTCGTATAGACCAATAGGGCTACTACCAATCTTGGGCAAGGTACTGGAAAAGATGATCGTAGGCCGCATAAAATGGCACATACTCCCCAATCTTAGTACCCGCCAGTACGGCTTCATGCCACAGAGGAGCACCGAGGACGCCCTCTATGACCTGATCCAAAACATCAAAGACAAACTAAACCGGAAAAAACTTATCGTCATGGTATCGTTGGACATAGAGGGCGCCTTCGACAGCGCATGGTGGCCAGCCATCAAGGTTCGTCTGGCGGAGGAACGCTGTCCTGTCAATATTCGGCGTATCATGGCCAGCTATCTCCGGGATAGGCGGGTCAAAGTGAGGTATGCTGGAAACGAATACAGCAAGAAAACAAATAAAGGGTGTGTACAAGGGTCGATTGGCGGTCCAATACTATGGAACGTGCTCCTGGACCCCCTGCTCAAAGACCTGGACAATCGGGGTGACTATGCCCAAGCTTTTGCGGACGATATAGTATTATTGTTCGATGGTGACACAGCACTGGAGATACAGAGACAAGCCAACGCCGCCCTCGCCTATGTTCGGGAGTGGGGGGTCAAAAATAAGCTGAGATTCGCTCCTCAAAAAACCAACGCAATGGTCATAACGAGGAAGCTGAAATTTGACACCCCACACCTGAGTATGGGCGGGGTCGACATTGGCATGTCAAAAGAGATCAAGATCTTGGGACTCACCATCGACAATCAACTGACCTTCAACAGTCACACCGCAAATGTTTGCAAAAAAGCGCTCAATATTTATAAGCAGCTATCCAGAGCCGCAAAAGCAACGTGGGGCCTACACCCTGAGGTCGTCAGGACAATTTATACTGCCGCAGTGGAACCAGTGGTGACCTACGCCGCTAGCGCATGGGCTCCAGCAACGCAAAAACTGGGGACACAGAAAGTACTCAATTCTGTCCAAAGAGGATTTGCCCAAAAGCTTACAAAAGCATACCGAACCGTGTCCTTGAACTCGGCACTGTTGCTGGCTGGGATACTCCCACTGGATCTAAGAATCCAGGAGGCCGCAGCCTTGTATGAAGCCAAAAGGGGAGTACCCCACCCAGCAATAGGAGTCATGGGGTTGGAGAAAACGGCGAGGTATAGCAGCACACCCCATCCAGCAAAGCATATGAGTTTGCAGTTCATGAGCCTGGTAGACGAGGAACAGTTAAGCAACAACAGCAACCAAGCCGTTCGTATTTTCACCGACGGCAGCAGGCTTGAGGGCAAAGTCGGAGCCGCGCTATCCTTATGGACTGGCGAGGCCGAGACCAAAACCCTCAAGCTGAAGCTGGCGCCGTATTGCACCGTCTACCAGGCGGAACTGCTGGCCATATGTCACGCAACACGGGCAATCCTCAAACGACATGAACAAACCTTTGGGATCTTCAGTGACTCCAGAGCGGCGCTGGAAACGATAGTTAACCCCGGATCACTCCACCCCCTAGCGATGGAAATAAAAGAGAACCTAAAGACTAGTCTGGCTGAGAAAAAACAGGTCTCACTCTTTTGGGTAAAGGCGCACGCAGGGTTGATGGAGAACGAACGGGCTGACATGTTGGCTAAAGAGGCAGCACTGAAATTGAAAACCGCGGGTGACTATCATGAATGTCCGGTTTCATTTGTCAAGCGACAACTCCGTGAGGAGTCGGTTGACAAATGGAACCGGAGGTACAAAGCAGGAAACACGGCCGCTGTCACAAAAATTTTCTTCCCCGACGCCGCAGAGGCATACAAAATCATACGCAAGCTCGAAATGACACACGAGACGACACAAGTGCTGACGGGGCACGGAGGGTTCTCCGAATACTTGAATAGGTTCAAGTGTAAGGAGAGTCCCTCGTGCTCCTGCGAACCAGAAGCGGTGGAATCCGTCGAGCACATACTGTTTAAATGCCCCATCCATAGTCGCAGGAGACACGAAGCTGAACACCTACTAGACTCGGAAATTAGTGCTGATAACGCTCATAAACTAATAATAAACAAAGACTCGAGAAATATATTTTTAGAATACTGTACACAAATAGCAAAAATAGTCGCGAACAGAAATAAATAGTTAAATAAGTATGTTGAATATATATTACATATAATATATAAAAACCAGCATAATATAAATAAGACTAAACAAACTAAAGTATAAATACGATTAAATCACTAAGATGTAAAAATAAAAGTAAAACAACAAGTTGTATATATAGAGTATATTAAAATAGTAGTAACATGAAAGTTTGTAACCCCCATTTATTATTCTAAAGATTCTTACATTTATAAGCCAAAATAAAATGAAATAGATAAAATAGGACTCTGTTTACTCAGAGGATTTCGCAATAAAATTTAAAAAAAAAAAAAAAAAAAAAACCTAACCTAACCTAACCTAACCTAACCTAACCTAACCTAACCTAACCTAACCTAACCTAACCTAACCTAACCTAACCTAACCTAACCTAACCTAACCTAACCTAACCTAACCTAACCTAACCTAACCTAACCTAACCTAACCTAACCTAACCTAACCTAACCTAACCTAACCTAACCTAACCTAACCTAACCTAACCTAACCTAACCTAACCTAACCTAACCTAACCTAACCTAACCTAACCTAACCTAACCTAACCTAACCTAACCTAACCTAACCTAACCTAACCTAACCTAACCTAACCTAACCTAACCTAACCTAACCTAACCTAACCTAACCTAACCTAACCTAACCTAACCAATTTTGATTTAACTACTAATATCTGAGTGCAATACATCATTGGAAGCGGATTACTTTCCTCATCCCGGATCTGCATTTTCCGCCAGAATTTTCCATCCAGAAAGTTGATTTTCTTCGGTTTTTCTTCAAAATTTTTACAAATAGTTTAATTTTTAATCGTTTCGAATTATTCCCGCCGTTTTCCTTCTGTGAAATTTGTGTTTTTATACACCGTTAGAAGCGCATTCCTGCTTTCTATACGGGACGCACATTTTCGCAGTCGGTTAAACTCAAAATTTCAATATATTCAATCATTTTAGGTAAATTTACATTAAAAGTCGCATTTTTGCGCGTTTTTCGACGTTTCTCCTAAATTTCACATCTCGGATATCCCCACCCACCCTTTCTTTGCTCAACCACTAAGATTTGGTAGTCCATTTTGCTTGGAGGATTTATACATTTTATTTATTAGTTAAGATTGTTGCTCCTAGGTTTTTGTCTTAGGATCATACAAATCAATATATCGAATACTAGTCTAATTTTAACTTGGAAGTCGTCTCTAAATTTACATTTAAATCACGACTTTTCATTATTTTATTCTTGTAAACCCAATTATTCAATTAATACATTATTTACCGTCTCTAGACTTAGTTTAGAGTTAACAATTCATTTTTATTTTAATACAATTCAAATTTAATTTATTAATTATATATAAATTGTTACATTTTAAAATTTTTATTTATTATTCACTTAGTAAATCCTCCATAGTAACTTAGTAGGACGAACAAATTAAAATTATACCATGTCTTTGTCGGGAAGATCGGGTGGTTTTGCAAAACCTGCGCCGCCCGGTAGACCGCCGTCTAGAACCCCAAGGACTACTGCGTCAGGGGCACACCCCTCAACTGGCTCGGGGCCGTCATCTGCTCCCGCCGCTACCGCCGTGCCTGCCCCCAAGAGTTTGGGTGACACGAGTACGCCGACTGATGGCAGCCCAGTGGACTCACTGGTAGATATTGATCGCACCCTGCAAGAACTCGATATCCAGACACCTACGGATACTATTACCAGAGGCAGGGAAAGCATGGTATTCATGACGCCGCACAGGAAAACTGGCGTCAATATGAATGTGGCTACCAAGGTGGCCAATGAATGCTACCAGAAAGGCAAGGAGGCTGTCGAGGCGGCCGGGAACATGAAGCGGGAGTGCAAGATGGTGACCCTCAGATGTCTTGCCTC